>CM056999.1:45110417-45150417 GCA_029891345.1 Dryococelus australis
AACAGTGCGCCAAGTTTAACTAAAAAGTGAACTCACGTAGCGTAGTGGTTCAGGCAAAGACTCGGGCAAGCCTGTTGGAGATGTAGGTGCTGGAACTAAAGAAGCAGTTAACGCAGGCAATGATGTTCTAGGTTCCACTCCCGAAGAAGTCGATGACTCTGCCGTGGCTACCATTAGCTCTGGACTTAAATGCGGAGAGGCAAAAGCTGGCCGAGATGATCCACCTTTCACGCTAGCCAGTGTCAAACTAAGCCTCTCAGCTGACCTCCCTACTGCTTATCATGTGGAAGTGTGCAAGCCCAATGACGTCATACTGATTGTGGACCAATCGTATTAAACCATTAATACATTGTTCGGACAACGGCCAGCTAATCACTGAGTTGCCACATGATTTCAGCTGGCCAATCACGTGCAGGCACTGAGACATCACATGCAGGAGTCAGTCTGCTGGAGTCAGTCTTGTGTGGAGAAAATGGAGCAAATTGAGCAAATGTAGCAGGTGAAGCTAATGGAGGTAAGTCTTGGGTGGAGCGAGTCCGAAAATTGGAATATTTCGGGCCCTTTGTATTGTGTTATGCGTGTGTGTGCGCGAGTCGCAAGTTAAGATAAATTCCCCCTATTTGAAAATAAAATTGTATTGTCCTACCCCCAAAAGCTGAAATGTGAATAGTTTATTTAATAATCTCGCCTTAAAAGTGTATGTCTAGGTGCCTCGGTATATTTAATCGCTTCCTGGGTAAACTGTATTTACACTTTGGGATAAAAGTACCTATAACTACGACAGGCTACCACCACGCTTCGCCATTTACATTTATTGATAATTGAATTACTATTCAGTTAGGTAAAAACCCTAATATAGTGGGAAGACCTCTAATATATAATATATAAATTAATAAAATAAACTTTATGTATATGGATTTATTTATTGACATTAGTTGATTCATATGAAACATTTTATGAGCTATTATTGAAAGTGTTATTATTATTGTTATTAGTATATATATATTACTCATAAATTTTCTCCTATTATTATTCCGAGTGTTAATGTGGATACAATGTCCCTGGGCACTGTGCAATCGAAGTATTTGTAGGCTTTTGATTTTGAGCACTACCAGCACTATTGAGTATTATGGTAGGGAGAGTATCCCTGTGCTCAGAATCTGTATAGGTGGTGTGTTGGTGATTTTGATGGATGTATGGGCGTTGAGCTGTGTTTAGTTTGGAGGTTATGACTGATGGGGCAATAATTGCGGCTAAATTGTAAGCGCTCGCGAGACCATCTGAGGTTCGACCTTTTTTCTGTAAAGAAAATTGTAAGGATTAGTGATTGTTAATGCAAGAATATAATAAATGCCTTGTTGTGAGAATTGTGATAGGTTAGATGTTTCACTGTAAAGTGTGTAAGGATTAGTGTTTGTAAATGCCTTGTGTGTGAGAATTGTGATATAGATTTAATTGTGAATATATAAAGGCAATGAAGTAAGAGTGAGGTATCGTCAAAATAGGTTGACGTACTGGATTTTTAAGAGCGTCATAATAGGTTTTATGCAACTTTTGAAGGAAAATGTAAATTTTTATACGAATGTGTAACCTGGAGAAAATGAAATTGTATTGAGAATGTTGAATATCCGAGGTAGTTTTTCCTTTAGAGTTAAAGGTGGTACTGGAGGCTTTTTATATTTGCCTTTTAGAGTTAAAGCGGGTAATGGAGGGTTTTTATATTTGTCAATTGTGAAGAGAAGGTTTAAATGCTGATTGAGTGTTATTAGCAAGACCTGTTGTCAGTGAAAGTATGGTAATTATTTTAATGGAATCGTATAATTCTTATGATGATTCTTAATGCGTGCTCTTGAATGCTGGAGTGGAGTGTTTTAGTGTTTTGGGAAATTTATAACTTCAAGCAAAATAATTAAAGTAAAAAGGTATTGAAAGGGCTTGTGTTGCTTTATAGCGTAGAGAATGACACTTTTCCGATTTTCGGCAGAGAAATGGTTGGTTTTAACGTACCTTTGCGCTGCTGTTTTTACTGATGTGTTTGAGGCTAGTCTTCCCTTCCTGTCGTAATCCTTAATGTGATTGGTTTGGGCGGAGGGTTGGGAAGAAGTTTTTAATCAGTGTTAAGACACTGGTCGTAATTTATGGACAGACTATCCCGCCAGGATACGTAAGGGAATTTCACACTGTTTGACGGTGTGACTTTTACTTCTAACCCGCATGTACGAACTCTGGACATTAGGGCACAAATTATTTTTTAATACTTAAATTGATTTTTTTTTTGTGTTATATACGTGTTTTTATGTTCTGTTAAATTATTTTACTTTCAAAACTTCAAGGTATTTTTATTTTTAGTCAACTATATACCAACAACGACAGAGATCTGCAAAAATGTTGTATATTGTCGGAACCTGACCGCATTCTTCAAGGGTGAATTTCGCTCTTCTTCAAGTAGATAGTTAATTACATAAGTGTCGCTACGAATTCATACAAACTTAATTCCCGTAATGTATCATAACAATGTGCAAAAATTTATCTTAATAAAACGTATGTTTTATGTATATACGAGTATATACATAAGTATTAGCTGTTTGTCAGAGAATCAGTGCGGAATTTCTAGGTATAGTCCATTCAATATAATTTCCAACTTTTCTTAAACCCTACTCTAGTTCTACTTCCAGAATATTCCTCCGCCCCGTGCAAACAAACCTTAACCGAGTTCTAGAAAATTACACCAAAGGGACAACGCACCGCGTTCGTGCGCACTCAGTGTAATACTATTTTTCACAAGAACTATTTCTTACTGTGCATTACTAATACACTTATATTCTTTCCGTTTTTATTCAAATTAATTGTAAACGAAATACTACAGTTTATAGATAAAATATAAATTAAATATAATTCCAATTTAACCAAAAAACAAGATATTTTTATGTTAACAAAATGATACATGCTGTGTTTAGGACACAACTGAACACTTCATAAATGGTGTTTTTTTTTTTTTTTTTCAAAGGTTTGATTCAAAAAGTGTCAAGAAATCGCGAATAAACTATCTATTTGATTACAGCTTTCACGTCATAGTTTGTTTGCCATTGTCTGTCCAGAGAGCAGCGCTGGGCTGGCCAGCCCCCACAGCGAGTAGTTATCCCAGCCATTACACGGCTCGCATTATCTCGCTAGGCAGACCGCATTTTGGTCGAGGAACAATTGCGCTTCCCCTGTTAGCCCGCCAGCGGCCACGATAAGTCCGTTACGGCCTCTTGTTAACGCGCTGCGTCTGTTTTGTCCCTCTCGGCCGGGGTTTCGCGGCATTCCGTACAGCGTGCGTGAGCTCCTGTCCTCCCTTTTCTCTTCACACACCTTTCAGGGTTTCGCAATTTTTTTTTTCTCCCCTGTCCCGCCGCCGAAAATTTATGAACGGCCGAGCGCTCCGTGACCTTTTCTCTCACCCCCCCCCCCCCCAATTACGGCTTCCTTAGTTCAACAACACATCCAGGACAACGCGACATAAATTCTGCGTCCCTTGCCAGCAATTTCTGCGGCACCTGTCATTCTCCCTACATTATAACTGTCGCAATTATTTCCCCTCTTTCTTTTGTAGTTTGTCCCAGTATGTTTCAAAAATTATATCTCGGACTTTGGGCGTTGTAGTAGCACGTTGTCTCTCACGCGGAGGTCGGGTGATCCCTGCTCGAGCCACTGTTTTTTTCCCCCCAGAACATATTTTCACTCCTTTTTTTTTTTTTTACGTAATTACGTCTTTAAATGTGCAACCATAGTGGAATGCATTCCAGCATATCCGATGATAACAAATCGGGGGATAGCGTTTTTGGCATTACAGCTCCGAATCTATCGTCTACTTTCGAAATTCAATTAAAGTACTCGTTTGATAAAGGATCAAAGAATATGTTACGTTGAGTGAGGACTGCGAAGCATCGCGAGCGGTGAGCAGCCGGAGGCGGGAAAGGCGCAATTTCGAGTTCGTTTCGCCGCGTCTCAATAACTTCTGCGTAGTATAACTTTTGACTGGGAGAAGCTACGACGCTCATTTAGGTTTCAATCGACAGATCGCGTCAAGATAAATCGATTGCGCGTATAAAAACGTTTGTGTGGCAGGGTTATAGTGAAATTGTATGAGTTTAATATAAAAACTTAAGAAATCTTAACACAATGTCGACCTATACTCGTAAAAAAGCCAAGCCGAAATACAGAAATCGTATACGGTTGGAAATAGCATCTCAAAAGCAATCCAGTGATTTGTATAAAACCCCATATGATCGAGTGATGCGGTGCCGGGAACGTAAATTAAACATCAAGGCGTAAGAGCGCGTCAACGTAGACGTATTCCCGCAGAACCAACTGCCGTGTCCCTAACACAGCCGCGCCCAATTTTTTTTTAAAGAGAATTTCGATGCAGTTCCTTAATCTTAAACTTCCCGTCTCCTCAAATAATAGTAAATACTAGCAGACAGACAAAATTTAGAATTTACAAATTTAATCAGTTTTCTGAATTTTTGGCATGTTGCACCATCTCGTCCTGTACACATAATAAAAAAAGATTTATCTTTAGTTTCCCTTATTTTTAAAACCCTGTATGAAACGGAGTGGTGTTTAGAATTTAAAAAAAAAAACATATTATTAGGTTTTTACTCTCATTCTGCCTCTTGAGTTTGTTGTCATTAACAAATAATTTCTTCAGAAATCCTAGGAGATAAATATACGTAGAATACACTTTTTGAAAGTACAGCAGTGAGTATTACACCGTTATAAATTTTACACACAATTCTTTAAGCACAATGCATCTCTGATGTCACAAAAAATTATGTTTTCATTATACAGTTTTGCTTACGTCCACTATGTTACTTTGAAGTTCGATCATTTTGAAAAAAAAAAAAAAAAAAAAAAAATTAGTGTGAATCATGTGTAACTCTATTTGGTTTTATTTAAAATTATCAGGGAATGTTATACATTTATTTTAATGTATGGCATTAAACTTTTATAACTATTAAGTGTAGTTTAAACTATAAGTGCGTGTATATACCCAAGGAGCAAAACTGTTGGCACAGGTGGTACATGTTCACCCACATGACTGTTTTCTTATGTGGTACACAATAAGACCACGTGAACAATAGTGACTGCATTTGCTTAGGAAGTATTTTTGATGTGTGCCGTTAAACAAAAATTTATCGACAGAATCTAATGTACGGCCCACAAGCAAACATCAGTGAATTACCCACTGACAATCTTAGAACGCGTGGAAAACACGTGGTTGAAGTATGCCAAAAAGTATTATTATAAGATCATGTTTGCGCATAAAGCCCTCGCGTTGTAGAATGATTGATTTCTGATACTTGGGCGTCATCACGTGGGAAATTCTGGGACGTTTAACACAAAATGACTGACGGAATTTCATATATGGCGCACACGCAAATGTCTGTGAAACACCCACAGACATCTTAGAGTATGTAGGGAATGCGTGGGTGATGTTTACTAAAGAGTACATACCGCCTTTTATGGTATGCCAACTGTTCCTTATTACTGAGGAAACATGATCAGCAAGCTTATATTCAATTTATGGCTTACTGATTATGTGCTGTGTGCAGTAGCAAATCGTATATGCGTATTCCATTGATTTTTTTTTTTATTTCGTGTAAATATGAAGTAAACTTATCACGCGGCATTCCTAGTAATACTAAAAATAGCTTTTAGACTAGAAACCCGCAAAGCATAACACGCACAAAAATATTCATTATTTTGCATTTTTAATTCTACCTGAAAGTAGTCATAAACTAAAATATTAGTCTTTTAAACAAAACACATAAATTCCAGTACTAACTCGTTATATAGTCCATTCACGCTTTTTTTCGGCCTTTTGAACTCAAACCTTTGAAAAATCACCCTAAGCGTATCATGTCAACCTGTTGTGTATTTCAAAATTATATCCCCCTGTGATTAACGTTAAAGTACTGTGTTCTTGAATAGATTAATAATCTACTTAGTATCTTCTATAACTTGTAATATTCATTTCGTATTAAATACGAATGAACAACAGCGAGAGCAGCGACGTGTTGGCAACGGTTGGTAAGAAATAGTTAACAGTTACAATATTATTTAACCACGTTTTTATATATACTATTTGTAAATTAAACGTTGCCAAATTATATATTTGTATTGTTAGGTAGCACTGACGTAAACTCATTTTATTGCTGCAGTAAAAAATATCAGCGGAAATACCGTGCGTAGGCTCGCTCTAGTGGCACGGTGTTTTTTTTTCCGTCCGGAAGAAAAGTTTAAGCGAAGCAGATCGTGTCGCTCTCTCTCGTTCTCTCTCTCTATCTCTCGTTCTCTCACTCGTTCTCTCTCTCTATCTCTCGTTCTCTCACTCGTTCTCTTGTTCTCTCTCTCTCTCTGTCTCTCTCTGTCGAGAAGTTCGTACCACCTGTGTGGCAGGAAAGTGTAAAACTTGTTATTTCTAATTTCAGCACATTTTATAGTAATTACAGCAACAATAATGATATTTGAAATTGTAATTTACAACAGGAACGGGATTTTGTTGTTTTAATACCTATTATATGATGTGATGCGATGGCGCGACGCTTACAAATCCAGCAGGTTGGCAGACGTGGTGTGGAAAGGAAAGGAGAATCTAAAATCACGCGCTTGCCCTGCTACAAACAATAAATACGCGGCACGAGTTGCGTGCTTGAATTTACTATGTCCCTTCGTTTTAATTTTTATTCCAAATAAGGCTGTCCATTTAACGAAATAACTCAACACAATTTAATAACAACAGGCTAAATACTAGTGTTGATTCCACCACAGTTGTAACAAACACTATCGTGGCAAACTATTAATGTGTACTATGTGTAACGTGCTATATCGTGCGTAACAAATAGTTATAAAGCCGACCTAAGTGTTGTTATAGGCCTAAATTGTGAACATTCGTAGGAAATATGACAGCATTCTTTGAACAGCAATCAACACCTTTTACAGTTATAAAAGTAGACGTCACATGGCAGTGTTTATGTTTACGTTTAGCGGAAGGATACGTAATTCGTAACCAAAAGTAGATATTTAGCAGGGCTTCAGAAAAGGCTGAAGTTATCGTGAACCAACTATACTAACATTGTCTACACAGCAAAGCTAATAATGCATTATGCATGTGAAGTAAGTATCCAGATTTACCTTAAAACATCGTATAAGAATTCATAGTAGAATAGTTTATAGCATACTTGACTGTAAACGAAAGGTTTCTGAGTTCGATTCTAGGTTTCTCCAAAGAATTTTACTAATTCTGAAATATAGCTGGAGATAACACACGAAAATATGGTAAATACATTAATTTTATTTGGGTTGGACACAATTATTTTTTGGTTTTGAAAATGCATGGCATGCTGCGTCTATGTGGGCCACAAGTGACCAATATCTGCGCCACAAGTGGCTTACCAACAGTTGGCTAACGACATGCGGTTTACTTACGGCAGGCCAGAAGCAGAAATCCAGAAGTGGCCCGCTTCTGGTTAACTTTCGGGCAACTCTTGTTTTCCCAGACATCAGCTGACAGCTCTTCAAAAACTGGCCCGCTTGTGGTTAACTTACGAGCAACTCTTGGTTTGCTAAACATCAGTCGATAGTTAAATATCCGTATGTGGCCCACGTGCAAACACATCATACCACAGTCATCATTCATCATGTGTGCCACATGGATCTGCGGGTCCATTCAGCTTCTTGAATGTCTGTGGATGCCGCAAGTGGGCTGATTGTTCACAACACAATATATATATATATATATATATATATATATATATATACGCACGCAGAGAATCACTGAATACAATAAACACACACACATTATATATATATATATATATATATATATATATATATATATATATATATATATATATATATATATATATATATATATATATATATATATAATGTGTGTGTGTTTATTGTATTCAGTGATTCTCTGCGTGCGTTTTTGAATGTGTTACGGATTTTGGACTATTTGGCAAAATAATGTGACAAATTTTCTCTACACTGCGAAATTTTATAATGTAAGATTGATGCATATCTTCGACGTATATGTCATTCAAAGTATAGGTGAGTATTTTGCGGGCGTTTATTAAATAATATCTTATATTTTCTGCAACTTACAGCCAAGATGAGTATTAAGAATCGTTGGAAGGCATGTATGCATTAAATAAAAATTCTCACCTCATACTTGGGGGTGATTTCTCAAAGGTTTTTTTTCAAGAATTGTGAAGAAACCGGGAATAATCTATAAAAACCAATCTGTGTGTTACGGTTAATAAGTCTCTTGACTAACATTACGTTGCAAAACAAGCGAATGGGCTTCTATAAGCTGTTCACCATAAAATGAGCACTTTTGATAGCCTTCCTTAAAATCTACTTGTATGCACGTTCTGTATTCTTCCGCCTTACGTAAAATTAACATTGCTGTGGGTTTCATCACTTTATTCATTCATCGGTCAAGTAAAACTGTAGAATTATTACAAAAATAAATATTTTACCAACCTGCTCATTTATTTCGACTCCGATGCATTAAAAATCAGAAAGTGAAAGAAATAATTTAAGTTATCACAAATGGTTAGCAAACATTTTTTATCCTACGTTACGATGTGGAACTACTTTCCACCCATTGTTACCAACTTTACTAGGCGCATGTTACTCAGTGCGCCGGTTAAAATATATTCAAGCATGGGCAGTGATTTTTTTCTAAGGTTGATTTCAAAAGTGCTTACTTTATCGTGAACAGCCTTCACATCGCGAAATTGAATGCAAATATACCGGAAGGGTGCTAACCATTTGCATGAAATAATTTGATGGCAGATGTGGAATTTCAGTTTTGCAGATCATTTTACAATTGCCCGCCAACCAGGAACTGAGCGATTCATCATTAATTATTTACGCATTTTTTAAAGTGAAATTTTTGTTTACATCCTAATTCAAAGGCGTGAATAGCCCTTGGGAATTGCAATTTTTTTTTTTTTCAACATATCTAACCGTGGCGACCCCGCAGCCGTGTTTTGATCCATCCCACCCACTTGTGTAGTAACTCGAGACCTATATTGGACGTGGCAGTTGACCTTTCCGATTTGGTCGTTTTTTTTTTTTTTTTGGCTTATTTACGGCTAGCGCCGACAAATACGATGATAGAGACGTTCGCGTTGAACCAATGGAACGTTTTCGATTTCAGCATTTTGTTTCCTGTTTTTAAGTTTCCTCAACACCATAGCTGGTAAAAATTTTTTTCCCCGAAATCTTGAAAACCCAAAGGAAACTAACAATAAAAATTGCGAAAAGAACATAGGATATACTTTTCTTTATCACAGTCATAAATTTACGTGTGGGTGTGTGAAGCCACTTTGTACATTATATATATATATGTATAATTTTTTTTTTAAATTCGAAACGTATAGCGTAATGTCACAGATAAAGGACACTATGTAATAATAATACACATGAAAATAGATCATTTAATGTAAATATATCAAACAGTATGAGGCATATGATACATCATAATTAAATTTGGAAAATTATTATACACATTGTTAAGATTCATGCAAATACACGCCATAAAATGACACAGATAAAAAAAAACGCTGACTACAGTAAGTTATACGTATCCTTAAATTAACACATAATATGTAACTAGAAAGAAAAGTTTTAATAAATTCGTATAAATTAATTTATATAAACATTGGTTAATTTAATAATTTGAAGGCTACCTTTCATTTGGAAAAATTACTGCCACTATGCCAAGTAACATTTATGTGACTCATGTATGAATCAGAATTACAAACTGAAATACTTATACCATTCAACGAGGTTTCTCCTAACCCCTAATCGTCAATTTCGCGGTATCATGTACTTTTCTACTGTTTTCTGGACAAATACTTTAAAATATACGTGACAGTAAAAAACATAGAGATATAAAAGATATAACGAATTACGGGATGTAAATGTAGGCATATACAAATGAGTTTTAAGTAATGATCCAATCATGTAGGCGCCCTATGAACTCTAATATTTAAGCATTGTTCCCCAGAAAACAGCAAAAAATATATTTTTTTTTTGCGTGACTCTCAATATATTTGACCGAAATTATAAATATATTTAAGCGTACTTAAGTGCAATAAAGAAACATGAACGGTAAGTTAAACACCGAATGAATTTTACGGAGGCACTAAAATGATGGGGCACTGTAAAGAGATGGATCGTCCTGTCATAAAATATTAATTTTAATAAAGGACGTCAAGGAGCGGAAGGACGATTCAAAAAGACAACTATAGAAAAAAAACAGTCATAAGATGATGTTACCTAAGATTTTGTGACTTTTTCATTACGTTAAGTCATTTCACTGTCCTTTTATGTTTTTATTTTTTTATTCGGTTATATAATTACCTTCCTTAATGCTTGCGAATATTACACTATGTGAAGTCATGGTATATAATGGTTGTTTAAATTTGATCATATTCGCTTGTATTCGGCAACATTTGTCCACATTTCATCATGTCTGGTTACATTTGCAGACATTCAGTTATGTAAAATCAGATTCAGGATGGTCTATTTTAGTCATGTTTAAACACATTTCGTAATATCCATTAATCTTAATTTTAATTTATTCGTCTATATATTGGCCACTTATAGTTAAATTTTGCTTCATTCCGTCGTATTTGGGTAAGTTTGGTCTTAATGATATGGTTGGTAACATTAGATCATTGTTGATTTCATTTAGCCATTTGTTTTATTTTTATGTCTAATTGAGCAACATACGTGTAAAATTTAAACAAACTGTTTTAAAGTTAGAAAACAGTTTTGTTATTTTCGGCCACATTCTACTGCTCTTGACCACATTTGGTCGCTTTCACATTTTGTTATGTTCCTTCATACATTTACATTCAGTCTCATTTGACCATATTAGCCTCATTTGACCATATTAGCCACTATACACCACGCGACACCGTTTTTGGTTACATTTTTTCATGCTTGTTTTTTTAAATCGCATTTCATATTAGGTCACATATGATCTTTTTTAATAATGTTTTATTTATTTTGTAATGTTCGGTAGTCTGATCACATTTGGTTTTTATTTGATAATGTTTGGCCACGTTTCATCACGTTATGTCACCTCAGGACAGATTTGGTCCCATTTGGTCATTTTCTGCTATATTCTGCTGAATTTGGTCACATTGGTGACATTTTCTCGGATTTGGTCTTGTAGACACACATACTTTCAGGAATCTTGCGATAACGGGGAAATGGTTCTGTGACCCTCAGCGTTTGCTTCCACAAAATATATAATATCGCCATTAAGAAAATAATTCCAGAAGTTAAAATATGTATACTGGAACGCAAATATTATAGAAACATTAAATAATTTTTTTCCTTTTGCTTTGGAAGTTCATTTATTTCAAATTATAAATTTCTACTTTTTTTTTTTACAGAAAATCGGAGTCTTCATTAAAATTCGAATCATGACTTAAGCCGCTATAATTCGGTTTGTTACAGAGGTTTTTACCGACTGCTACTTCAGTGTATATGTGGCTGATGTCAGCTTTTTTACGTGTTATTATTTAAGTGTTTTTTAATGCGCGCAAACAAAATTCGGAGCTGTTATATTTACGTTTAAATGGCCTCTTTCGCTCTTGAAATTCAGTAGCACATATGGTTGACTATTCGTAATAATGACGGATGGAAACATATTTTCAAAACAAATTCATAATTATACTGCAAATACAGAAAGCAAGATACCTCTTGTAAAGTGTTTCGTATTTAGACCGGCGTCGTATAGAAATTTCAAGTTTCAATTCCAGGGCGGAGAGACTAGAAGACTTCGCTTTTGATTTGAGACTTCTGAGTCGCACTCGAACTTCTGTCCCACGCCTCTTGAATATCACAGAGGAGTTCATATTGTGCTCGTTATAAAGTCGTCATAACGAGGGACGCAGGAAGGCGTTCTCGAGTTGTTTCTGCTGAGAGTTATTTGATTTGATACACAGCCGTCGCTGCCTTGCCACACCGCCTGTGTAAATAAGGAGCTGTACCTAGCTGGTGTAACGCTCGTTCAGCTACTTCAACTGGCGGCGAATCTTACGTACGTTCTAGAAATTTGGTCAAATTAGTGTCAAAATTGCGGACTACTTGATATCGTCTCCACGAAATGTCGCTAGAAAATAAATGGAAACTATTTCTCAAAGATATTTTCAACGAGATGTAGTCGCGCCATGGGATAGTAAATCTGTCACTAATTCATGCCGGCGAATGAGATAATTTTAAGGACGTCTCTGCTCTTTTTCGGCTGACATGACAAATAAATTAGGTCATGTGGGATGGAGATCATGAAATAAATACCTAAATAGACATACGAGCACTGTGTTTAAAACCTAATTTTATTTGGGTACGCATCCTTGGAAATCGTTATTTTGAAAAGAAATATTCATTTTTAAGAGAAGAGGGAGGGTGCTTGGATGGAAAAGTGGAAGGGTGGGCGAATCGAGGGATGAATGTATATGAAGGTGGGTGGTTGGATGGACGAAAGGATGGGGGTGGGTGGTTTGGATAGATGAAAGGATGGGAGGAAGGGTGGTTGGAAGAATGGAAGGGTGGTTGGATGGATGGAGGGAAGGGAGTAAGAGTGGTTGTATGGCTGGAAGGATGGGAGGAAAGGTGGTTGGATGGATTAAAGGATGGAAGGATGAGTGGTTGGATGGATGGGAGGATGGGATGGTGGGTGGTTGGGAGAATGGAAGGATGAGAGGGTGGATCGTTGGATGGAGTAAAGGGTGGGAGGAAGGGTGGTTGGATGTATGGAAGGTGGTTGGACGGATCGATGGATGGGGGAAGGGAGTTTGGATGGATGTAAAAATGGAAGGGTGGGTGGGTAATTTGCATACAGCTTGGGATGAACAACAATTTCCTGAAAAGGATTCTTTAATGAAGAAATTGTGTAGATTTAAATTACCGTCTGGTTATATGTACTTTGCATGCCAGACTTAGAAGCGCGGGGAAATTTATGGCGACTGCCTCTATGTAGAAACCAATTAACTGAGGTTTAGTCTTGGCGTCATAAACTTGCACGTATGAAACTTTGAGTCGCCTAGGTAATATTTTACTGTGCGAGATGACGGAAACCTACGGTTCTATTGTCATAAATTATTACTTGATAAGTGCAACACCGCTATATTAAGAACTACATTTCACTCCCCTTAAAATTTTATTTACTAACCATTATTTGGAAACTAATTTGTGAGTTGTATAGTTAAACTATCAAATACATTCTAAACGTTTAGTGTTAGAATGATTTATTTTCACTTATTAAAATTATATTCTCCATTTTACCATTTTACCATCTTGATTTGACGACAAAATTACAAAGGCAATGCTATATTGCAAAGAAAAAAGGGTTGTCACAGAAATTTCAATGAATGTGGTATTGGAATGCAGATAATGGGACCACAGAATATGTTCCACGGATGCGGGATTTCAATGAATGTGGTATTGGAATGCAGATAATGGGACCACAGAATATGTTCCACGGATGCGGGATTTCAATGAATGTGGTATTGGAATGCAGATAATGGGACCACAGAATATGTTCCACGGATGCGGTATTTCAATGAATGTGGTATTGGAATGCAGATAATGGGACCACAGAATATGTTCCACGGATGCGGGATTTCAATGAATGTGGTATTGGAATGCAGATAATGGACCACAGAATATGTTCCACGGATGCGGGATTTCAATGCATCCGAGTTCAATACATAGAGGTTCCCCAGTACCAGATGTGGAACTATACGAAAGGTGAATTGCCAATGGAAAGTTCAGTATCCCGCGCGTAGAGGCATTGATGAAGCACGTGACGGATCGCCCTTATCGCACTCGCACTTACAGGCGAAATACGCCTGCCTTAAGTAGACGACAGTTTGTGTCGCAGGTCGAGGGAGGTTACGACGTAGCTGAGAGCGTCTCCCCCCAGAGGGTAGGAGCTTGCCTACTGCAGACTCCCGTGCGCCGCTCGATACAAACGAGATCTTCCTGCGGGCTTCGTCCTCACGAAGGGGAGGGGGCTCCCATCCCGCTCGCTGCGAAAGCTTCCTCTCCACACCTCCTTCCTCCGCTGCAATCTAGCCGAAACCCAAAAACATCACTGATTCACTGCGAACGTCGGCCCGCCTGTGTTGATTCCGGAGACAACGCTCGTTCGAAAATCTACTTAACTCTCTTTTTTTTTTTTTTAATAACGTGCTTTTTAGAGCGACGCGAGTGGCCGCGGTGGCTGAGCGGCTAGACTGCTCACCTTCAACCCAGGATAACCGGGTTCGATCCCAGTACCGAGCCACTCCTGGACTTTCGCAAGTGGGAATCGTGCTAGACAAAGCCGCTGGTCAGCGGATTTTCTCGAGGATCTCCCGTTTCCCCCACCCTTGCATTCCGGCACTGCTATATTGTCACCTTATATCACCCTAATCGGCTCTCAATTTCTCGTTATTAACATCCACCTTAATATCTCAAATCAATTCAACTCAAGCGAGCCGAGCCACAATAATTTACCGCCGAGAAAAAAAATCTTGCAATACAAACAGATTTAGTAACGAAATCATGTACGTTAAAGCGCTATTGTACATGCGGAAGTTGGTTCTGTTGTGTGAGGGTGAGCAGTTGGCATCTCATCAAAGAGCACGTTAAGATCCCATTTCAGTTATTGCAGCAAAAATACTTCTTATAATAACAAGTACTTAAAGAACCTAATTTTAGCTAACGTAAAGGAGCCTGTAAGAAGAGCTACAGTTTGCCCAACGCATAGCAGCAGCTAAACGAAAAACGTCACTTATTGGAAGTCTTATTAAATGACTGACGCTGGTTTAACACATCTAGACCCAGTGTACACCACTGTGTGTAGAAAGTAGAGGAAGGTTTTTTTTTTTTTTACCCGTTACTGTACAATGGGAAGCTTATATAGATACCAATGCTCATTCAGGTGGGTGACTTATTTTTAAACCTTAATTTAATGTGTGTCTGAAAGTCTTGTTACAGTATAACTCTTTCTGCAGCATTCAGAGTATAAACGATGATATTCTGGACAATATATTAATGTTTTAGAATTCTGCTCAGTTTTCCTTTTATGCCAGTTGAGAATAATTTCTCCAACTGTAAAAAATCTACATTTCCTTACCACTAAAGGTAGTTATTAATAAGCATTTTCAAGATTATCTTTTGAAAAATGTCTCTGCCCCTGTCTGCACGTATTTTAACGGGAACAATGAATGACTTGCATGAGCCCCCGTAACATTGACAACGACGGAAGAAAAGTAGTTCTATGTCCAAACAAACTTTTCCAGAAATTATTTGTACATTTACCACATCAAGTGCGTACGTACAGTGACAAAACGCGAGTTGTAAAATATTTTCCCATTCATCCATTGTAACTTTCCTGCAGTTGCCCAGGAAAGAGTCAAACGCTTAGGGAAGTTTCCAACGTTGTATAGTAGCGATGCTAAACTTTCCCATTTTTTCAGCCTGATACGTGGAACTATTTCCATATACTGTATAGGTTGAAAGCTTCCATTTGCAGTTTAACGACTTTATCAGAATTTGTTTTACAGTGCTGAATTAAAAGTGTTAGGTGAAAATTTGTGAATAATGAAAGTATTTCTTGGTTTTTTCTGTTATTATTTTTATATGCAAATACTTGTAAAAATTAGCACATTAAAAATGATATTCTTTTGGAATAATTTGACAGATCAGTAGATGTCTAGTGCAGATCCTAGCGCAACTCAATAATTAGTCTAGAATTCAAGCAATTTAAAGTCAAATTCAAGCGAACATCTAATTTCCTGTAAAATCTTTCAACGCGCAACTCAAAATCAATAAAATTTAAGGCCAAAATCAAAATCAAATTTCAACTTGCGTTAATTCTTTGTGTGGGGTTCTTTGAAGCCCTATCTGTAAGCTAAATCATCATATTTATAATGAAATTTCAAGAATTCCCATCAAATTATTATTATTATTATTATTTTTGGCTATCTGATTTGGCTTGCAAATTTAAAGTAAATTTGGCCTATTTTGACATAAATTTGGCCTCATTCACTCCCGAGAAGGGCACTGCTCAAAGAGTGAACCAAGCACGTAAAAAAAAAGTGCGCTTGATTTAGATTGCAGATTTGGGTCATATTAACTTGATTTCAGAATAAAGTTTGCAGTAAAACTGAAGAGATAAATTATGTCTCCCGAAGATTTTGAAAAAAAAGTTGCTTGAAAGTGAGAAATTTCCTTGGATTTTACTCAAATAATTGAGTTGTGCTAGGACCTGCATTAAACATCTAGTCGAATGTACTTAAGCAACGCATGAATAAAGTGAGCAGGCACATGGCAATGTTAATTTTGCATGTGGTGGAATACAAGTATACACATCTCAGAAGTGCTCAATCTATAGTAATCACACTATTGTGATAAACAACATGTATTCACGAAGAAACAAAGTGAAATCGTAACTAAAATTACTGGTTACACATATCCCTTTATTGTACATCCAAATAATACGAAATAAGAATAAACCAGCTTCATATGCATCCAATTTTGTTGTGGCATTCACAAATCAATAATGTTATGGGGAAATAGAATTAATGTTCACAATTCGCTTTCAGTGTAGATGCAAATAAGCCAGTAATTGCATTCAATAAAATATGTGCAGTTACAACCAATAAATGTTTTTTTTTTTTGTTTGATTCTGAAGGCGTTCAATTAAAAGCGAACAAGTTCTGGCAAAAATATGTTCAAGTTGTCGAACAGAGGCTGTAACATAAAACCTATAATGTAAGGCTACATCTAGAAATCGATGGATGTAAAACATAATAACTAGGTTTTAACGACAGAGTCAAATGGTATAAAAATATTTCATGTTTCTACGGATTAAGAATATGGAAAATTAATTACCGACATCGCATACGAAGAAGCCTAAAACCCTATAATCTAAAGTGATTAGCTTAACGTCCAAACAAGCAGCTGTTGTTTCGTCACGATCCAAGCCAATGAAAATATCCTGCTTTGAAATATGGCGTTTTAATCCTCAATTATTGCTAAGAAGTTATACGAACACAGCCTTACTACGAGAACTCATGTTCTGTAGGAGGGTATTGGGTAGTTAAAAATTAATGTAAATCATTTTAAGCAAGTAAAATAAGAATGCATTTTTTTTTCCACAGTTACTTGTCAGGGTTTTACAGTTTCTAGAATATATTAATAATAAAATAAATGTCACTTGCAGGTGTGATCACTTAACGAAACCTTAAGGCCCTTTTATTTAGTTTTTTTTTAAATCTGTATCGATTTGTGTATTTATTTAAAATCTGTAACTCTCTCTGAATCCCTGTAAAATATCTGCATGCACATCTTGAAATCAATCAAAAGTAAACCTATGATCTCCCTTTTTTCATTTTGAAATAACGCTTTATTTTTTATTATTTAAACAAAATAACTGAACATATATTACGTGGTTACGCAAATATAGAAAATAAAAATTAAAGGAAAATATAATTCAATGCATTTTTGTTTTCAGGAAATGACGTTACTTTCTGAAATCTAATCAATCATTAGTGTTTGTATAAATATACACTAATTAAATTTTACCCTTCTTTCGGAAGCGAAGATATCGCCCTCATGTTTCTGTACCTGTATGTTATGTATATGTCTGTCCCTGTAAAATATTTTGAACCCATTTACAAATTTTCACCAAACTAGGAACACTTGTGATACTTTGTAAGGAAACTCGAGTTTTATCATTTTCTGTCATGCCGGACGGTGGTTTTCCAAAAGTGGTAATTTAAAATGGTTGGTTGCCACTTCATGGCTCAGAAACTATTCAACAAATGCGAAACGACATAGGTGTATTGACAGTGGACTTTATCAGCATTTAATGCAGATGTACAGATTCTTATCGTCCTTTTTTTTGGAGAAAGTACAATATCGCATAAATATATAAAAATCTTTCACAATATATCTTGTTAACCACTTCGCTGATTTTCGTTAAATTGGACGTACGGGCAGGTATCTTAAAATTCTAGCCTTGAAAAAATAATTTAATATGCCAATTTATCTAACAATGCTTGCAGTAACTATTTATATCACTTTTTTAATGAGTTCATTATCTGCATGTTTTACTGTAATTTTGGAAGATATTCCATGTCAATAATAAAGATTTCTGCGGCATATATCGGGGGCTATTCAGACGATTTCCTGTGAAACTGGTATTTAAGTAGGCCTTAGTGCTGTGATAGTTATTTAACATTATGCTACTTCAGAAACTTTGTTTTGAAAGGCTGTATAAATATAAATTTGGTTTTCTACACCTAACGAACTATTAGACTTCTTTCAAACATTGATTGCAAATTGCCGTATTTACTGCGAGCATTTAATTGGTGCCTCCATTGCTTCTTTATTCGTCATTTCAAAACATCATGCTATTTGACATATGAAACTTTAAGTCATATCTCAGCTACTGTCGAAACTAATACGAACAAATTTGCTCTACAAATAATGCAATTTCAGTCCTCCCGAAAGAAGTAATTTTAATCGAATAGGGTTCTTTTTTTTTTTTTTAGATTAGTTGCCATATTTTTAAGTTTTAATGCTTAGACAAGCTTATTTAGTAAATAGTAAGTAATAATATAAAAAAAACATAACATTTAAGGGACGTCTATTTTCCAAGTGGCGTTCTTATTCATTTTGTCTTTTGTTTAATGCAATAAGAACTCTTAGAGATATTTAAAACGAACTTAATGCTTAACGGGCTGAAATACAGTGTGCAATAAATGCACGAAGTAAGATCTTTAGTTTAGTTTATTTTGGAAGGAATTTACATCCAAATATTTACGTTTGATAAATCTTGTTAACTTTTACCGTAGGGCCTACTAATACCAGCCAAATTTGGCAAAATGTCACTTAAGCTTATCCCGGGCATATTTAGAAAGTCCTTTACATATTTTTAATTTACAGTTATGAAGGAAATATGCTAAATGTTTCTATCAATAACTTCTTCCATTTGTGTGCAAATTTGATAGGATCGCTAGAGACGACTGAAGATTAAATTAATACATGCATTATAACACACACAATTGTTCCTGTGACATATTCAATTAACCCATTACGAACAGTGTAAATTAACGATTAAAAAGGGAGAGCAAAAATCGAGAAATGTAATTGGAGTTTTTGTTACGTTTTGAGTTATATGCGCAGTAGACGATGGAAATAACAAGTCTGCATTTATAATCAACCCAGCTTATCAAAACCACAGCGATATTCCATTTACTGAAATTGTCAATACTTTATTAATAAAACTTGTTTGCGGAAAGAACGTTAGTAATTATGCAACGTTCAAAATTGTGAGTCAAAAATACTCTGATGTGCGCAAAAATAAAACTAAATGAATTAAAATTGTTTGCAGATCGCTATACACACAACCGAGAAATACTTACGTTGAAGTTTTGAAATAATTTCTTATTGATACATTATGTACACCAACACATGCATATTACAATTCTATTTCGTTTTATAAAAAGTTTAAACTTTTATTAACCCAATTCGACCAATAATTTGTTAATTTAAGGTTATAGCTGTGCCTCTTTTCCCAGACAAATATTGATTTTATTTTACTAGGTAAAACAGAGTTGTGTTCAGAGCGCATATGGTACCTATGCGTCTCTTACACCCCAAGCAAGAGAAAATTTGATCAATGCTTTGTTTGCGGGGAAATTTCGTGTTGTTATTAATAACTCCTGAACCATAAAATGTTGCGTGAAATTAGGTATTATGTTCAACGTGTATGCATCTACTATTCGCATGAGTTACTATGATAAGGTTATTGTGCTCAGAGTTTACACAATTTGTTAACGCCAGTAAGATTAGTCAATCTCCCATCAAGTTGGCAAGCAAGAAAAAGTTTTGTAAACCAAAAGCATTGTTAGTCATTCAACCTGCAACTATGAATTTTAGATTATTATTAATTAATGCGAATTGATATAAATGGATGCAGTTTACCCTCTAAATTTGAATCAGTGAGAATTTCAGTGTTTAGTCAGTCAACAGTATCCGACTGATTCAAGTAACTTCAGTAAATTTTACTGATGAATCGGTGAACAAACGCGTGATTTTATTTACTTATTAATTCGGTGACATTCTCCACTGATTTATCAGTCATTTTGTTCACTCTTTTTCAGTGGTTTGTGTTTTGACTGATGGAACAGTTAAACCGTGTGTAAAAATGGCCTTCGAGCAAAGTTTACAAATTGCCGTTAAACAACGTGTATCAAGCGAAATAACTAATAAACTATTAAACCAATAAAAAATATTTTCTAAAATCTGTTTCGTCTTTCTAAAACACCATTTTACAAGGTAATATGAACATTCAGCCTTTCATTCCATTTTTACGTCTTTCATTTCGTTTTCAAGTACTCTTCACAGTGCTCTGTTTGAAGGTTTGAAATGCATATAAAGC
The DNA here is from genome assembly GCA_029891345.1 of Dryococelus australis. NCBI lineage: Eukaryota > Metazoa > Arthropoda > Insecta > Phasmatodea > Phasmatidae > Dryococelus > Dryococelus australis. The sequence continues at coordinate 45,130,933 of CM056999.1, forward strand.
GGTGAAGAGAGTACACTCATATACACTTTTCGTTTCAACAATCCCTACGCTACCTATTATACCAAAAACGAAAAAGCAAGGACATAGAATTTAAATCTTCACGATTTAAACAAAAAATTATAACACATATATATATATTACCCTTCTTTCAACTTGACTTCGTAGGTGAGATAGTGCCCTGCCCCTATAACTCAGGGGGTGGGGTGGGTGACTTGTAGTCTAGGAGTCATGGGTTCGCGCCCCGGCCCCTCCGCGGCAGATCTTCAGTTCCCTTGACGCATTGGGAATTAGTCAGCAAGTCGGTCTAACTTGAGCTTCGTCAACGTCAAATGTCGCAACAACGTCAAATGAAGATTAACTTGACTAAATTACGGTAAATTGCGCAATATAAATAGTAAACTGTCGTAAATATGTTTATTTCACGTAATTACTTGGCTTCATTCAACAAAATCAATATTTAATTCGCCACTGCAGTCGGCCGTCACTTATTCGTCAGTCTCAGCTCAGATAAGGTTCATTCTACTCAGGTTAGAAACTTTTCAGTGAAAATGGCTCCAGGCTACGTAATAATAACAATAAAGAGAAAGATTATATGGCGTTGTTTATCCCCCGAATGAAACCACATTAAGTCAATGAAACTGCTTCGAGTAGTTAAATTTATCTTCCAAAAACTTGGCAATGATATGCATTTTGACTCAGCAGTGCTGTGTTTGAGGTACTTTGCGATTAGATTCTGCGTTTTATTTTTTGCGTCTTGATTATGTATTCATGTATTTCACTAGGGATACAACGACAATTAAGTCATAAAACCGAAAATCGCTAGTATAGTGTAGTAAAATGCTGGTAGGTTTACAGCAGAGGGGTTAGCAGGCATACATGTTTGAGTGCAAGCAGTCCTTTGCAGACATATTCTTCAAAAGAATGATTTCATTTATTTAAATGGAGACAATTTCACTCTGTAATACTATAATTCACCCGTACAATTATTCTGAGAATAAAAAATTAAATTATAATGCCGTTTTTAACTATTTGTTATTAAGTTAGAAGTCAAAAAGATAAATATAAGGCATAATTATTTTTTTAACAAGTTTTGACCAAAAGGGGAATTTTATAACTTTGTTTTAGTCTCTCAGAAATGTTCATGAAATACGCGGCATGAAAAAGCGTTGGATTTAACACGAAAAAAAAATATATATATTTTTGATAAGCATAGTAAAAAAGTTAACATACAAAGGTCCATGTGTGAACTTTTCAGCTATAGAACACGTCTATAATTCCAGTGCCCTCGGGGTAACAAAGAAGTGTTCTCATAACTTGTTTGTTGGCTTTGCTAAACGCCCACGACTCGGATCCCAGAGGCCCTCAGTTTTTCATTACGGCTTCCAGAGCTTTTTACATTCTACGGCGCAGCATCATCTCCCGCGGGGTTTCTGAACACTTCCCGTTCTTCCTTCATCTCTCTCTCTCTCTCTTTCTCTCTCTCTTTTGTTGTATTCCTTGACCCGGGGATTTCTCCCGCGGACTCAAATACCTCAAAACTTTCAATACGAAGTATTATAGAATCCGGAAGGAAGAACGTGGAGGGATGGTATTTCGGCTCGGAGGCCCGCAGAGATCGAGTGATGTCGGGCCGGGAGCGGCATGAAAGAAACATTTCGCCGAATTCGGTTACCCGGCCGCTTTTCAAACGACCGTATTCTTTGCGTGCAGCTACAGTACCGCGTGTTCGCGGCGTGCTGGAACTTTCAGTTCCAGGAGGGAACCTCGCCCATGTGTACGCAGAGAGAAAGTTATGTTTCGCCCACAAAGAAACCTCTTTTTCGTGTGACCAATCAAGCAAGTGGAGTTCATTCAAATACATATTTGGTTCTCGGGACGATTACACGTACTCAACAAGGGTGTTTAGTGAGCTCAAATCTGCAATGTTGTTCGATCAACGAAATCAAATTCGGCGTGTTTCAAAAAAATTTTGTATTCAGCAGAATATTTTAGTAAGAGCGTCTCAGAGGTGTCTGCTCGCAAGAAGAGACCATTGCGAATACAATTAAGATCAACTCCGAGTTACGTTAATTTACGTAACTTTACAGAAATTTTGTATAAGCTCCACTAGGAAAATGAATATTTCATGAAATTGTTAAAAAAGAATAAAATAAAGTCAATACTTTACTGCCATTTTCAGCAGGCGCTTGTAGGCGCAAAGAATGATAGACTACACTCATGATCACTTCCACGTATCGTAATAAATGTTTACACTATGTTTTGAAGGAGGCAGTTTTCTTATACAAGAGATATACGGTTCGACTCGTGCATCATGTAGAGCTGATCTATACCCATTAGCAGACCTTTGTCTATGTTCGACTAATAATAATATAAATACATATGCTTTCTTTGTACCTCGCTAATTAAATGTTATTGAAGAAAAATATTATATTAAAAAAAAAGATCAGATCATAGCTCTGGCTCTCAAACAAAAATTATTAACTGAAGAAAGGTGAAATTTTAAAATGTAGCAACTTTTAAGGGAATTTAATTTACATAGGATTGTTCCTAAATTTGAATTTAACTATGGAACTTTTTCTTATCGTCTGTTACATATTTTTCCACTCTTTCAAAAGGAAACACAAATATTGTACGAATGCAGGAAGGCATTCATTAGAAGTGATTAAATATTTTTAAGAAACATAATCATCAAGTGTTTTATAGTTGAAGCTCAATGATTTTCAATGAATAAAATAAATAGTTTTCTAAAAGCAGTATTTGAAGTAATAATTAAGAATTTATATTTGCATCTTAGAATTACACATTTGCAATTCAACCAGCAATTGGATTTCCTAGCTAAAAATGGGTATTATGTTTCACTTCTTATAAATGTTCATTGGAGACAAAAAGTACAATGAATAATATGTTAGTGATTTATAAAGAGCTGCTTGCGGGGAAAAAAAATATTACTGGACATGAAACCTTGCCTTAAATACTTTCTAATTAAAACAAATTAATGATCTGTTTGTAAATAAATTTGCAAATTACTGCAGTTTAGTGCACTTGTAACTATCAGTAGACCACACTATTTTCACTCTGTATATGAGTAAGGAATTAAATTTACAAAAACATTTTATATATTCATCGCCAACCGACAAAAATAATATTATATGATCATTGTTATGTAGGTAACAGGGATTTGTAGGTTTTAGAGCAGTAATTATTAATAAATATCTTTCGAAGCGAGACAGCTTACCAACTGCAATAATTTTTAATTTGTTTTCGCGGCTATTCGTTCCCGGCCCTTTGTCATGATTAAAAGTTTACAAGCTGTGAGCAGAGAGATGTTTTTTTCAGAGCCCAGCCTTGCAGAATACGCAACTTTCATGCCACAAAAGAAGTATGCTTACAAATCCCAAGTAAGCTGAACTTAGTCCCTGGAAACTGTTGGCAACTGACAAGGGTGACATTTTCTTGTACGGAAATCGGTGAAGAAAGATGTGCATCAGCGCTTTCGCTAAGTTTACTTGCACTACATGTTGGGAAGATCAATGTTTAACGTTCGCCAAAGGGGAACTTTTCGCCTCTAGGTAAGCGCTAGTGTCGTATCTATACCACATTATTTTCTATTTTCTACGTTAAAAGACAGAATATCTGCAATAATTGCAAATCAAATATAAAATAACTTCGTAACTAAGCTTACTCTTTTATTATTCACGTAGAAATTTTTTTAAATAAAAAGCTATCTATTGTAACACTGCACCCATAAGAAAACTCGAGTTCTTCCTATCCTGACTTGAATAAATTTTACCTTCGCAAATAAACTTGCAAAATTGTTTTCGTCGTGCGTAAACAAATGCGACCGAACTCGCCGATAGCCGGCTGGTTTATATGGCGTTGTTTATCCCAAACATTCCCCCCACAACCTTGAACACTGCACCGCTGACTCGAAATGCATTTCAGTGCCTCTCAGCTGACGTAATGATTATTCTACTCAGGTTAGAAACTAAACGTAGTTTTTTACGGCACAGTTAAGCATAGGGAAAATGTTCGCCTCCAGGTGCGCAGTGTTCAAAAAAGTAATTTTGTGATCAAAATTTTATGCTACGTGAATAAAAAAAGAGAGGGTTTTTACTTAGTTACGAAGTTCTTTCATAACTGATTTACTACTACTACAATTATCCTATTTTTTTAACGTATAAAATATAAGAAAATATGGTGACACTAGTGGTTACCAAGAGGCGAAAAATTTTGGTTGCCAAACTTTAAACATTAATTGGCCCAAACTGTAGTAGAAGTAGTCTTAGCTGACGTATAAAATGTAGTACGAATAACACTACAGAACAAACGAAAATATTGCATGAATATATTTCACGTTTCTGGGACAGGCTTCGGGTTCCGATAAAATTTATGACATAATTGCTTAATATTTTTTCCGCTGACGTCAAAGTATGGCAATCCAGTTAAATTATTAGCCTACTTTCCGAAGGATAGACAGGCTTATGAGAGCTCTTTCCTGTCTATATATATGTGTATGTGTGTATGTATGCGTGTATAACTCTGTGTGTGTGTGTGTGTGTGTGTGTGCGCGTGTGACTGTGCGTGTGTCTGTCCCCTCTCTCTGCCACCCAACAACATATTACTAGTACATAATATTACTTTTACATCAGAGTAAATTTAAGAGGCCATATTTTAAATCCTACAAATATATCAATCGCCAATTGGGAAGTATGATATAGTTTTCAATTCTGTAAGTCAGTATCGCCTTAATCATTCAGGTAAGAAGTTTATTGCTTTCCACGCACCTGCTTTGCGAAACAAACTGTTACACGAATGCCTGTGGGGCGTATTGGATTTCGTGAGGGATGGAGGTTGTATAGAAATGAAAGAACTAATTTCAATAATTATATTTATTCTCAATACTACAAACAGTAAAACATATGTTTTCTGCCAGTTTGAGTGTCCTATTTAACTCTTATTGTACTTATTGTGGGAAAAATTTAATTACTATCTCAATTTCAATTAAAGTCTTTATAGCAGTTCTTATTCTTACTAATCTCCCTTGAACTGCTCCAATTATTTCCACACGTTTAGTTAAAACTGTACATTTCCATCGTCCCGAATGTCTTTTCACTCACGCATCCAGTCCCACTCTTCACAGCACACAAGCTCGCCGAAATCACTGGTTCACACATGGTATTTATATTTTAGGTGGGTGGCGTCAAGAAAGTTCTCGGCAATCCAAGTTGTTCTGGGAACGTTAATGGCGATGACTACGACTTGCCTGCGTGATAAATGGAGAAATATGAGCTTCTCAGGGTCAGCGAGGCGCGAGCTGCGATAAGTTATCCGCATGTGCGGTGGCTTCCTTTATGATAGGTTTATGATAGACCGCTCGCTTAGTCTAATGTTAAAAACTGGATCTCCTGCTCACGGCACCTTCCCACACGAAGGAAAAACCAGCCCACAAAAATTATTGTGTGAGCTCGCTTTCTGTAACAGAACCGCGGCCAACAGCGTATCGCTCTCTTGTTGATTTAAAACAATCCTTTGCCTTGCTGCTGCCTCTATCATATAACTGCTGTCCTTCACTTGCACTCTCTCGCGCAGGATGAGAAGCAACGAGCGCTTAACACTGCCTCCCTCCTCAATCCTTCTCTTCCCGGACAGACACTGCAACATCCGGATGATCGTAGTGTGCCAGACGGTCGATATGGACAACCTACTGATTCACCCGAGAGCCTTGACGACAAATCGGAAAGACCACATCGATAATCTTATTCAGACTCCTGTAGGAGCCTTCCCAACATTTCTGTAACTTCGGGCAGTACACTTTTCGTATCTAGGGATTGCACAGTCAAACCAATTGTCCTTCTTGAAATACCTTGTCCAACATTCTCCTATCATACTGCATATTCATCCTGTTCACTATTTAATCTGAGGAGCTGTCGAGCAAAATCATGAATGCCTACAAGTCAATTACATAATTCGCTGGCATAATCAGGGGTTGCAGCTTCCTCTTCTGTCGTTCGACCAAACAGCAACAGGTAACTGGAGAGGTGTAGCTCTTTTCCAAACAGCATCCTTGATGGTGTTACCCTTGTGGACTCACGAGCTGCTGAGCGGTAAGCAAGAAGAAAAATGACACCTTTGAATCCCAGTCCTTTAGGTTGCCTGCCACAAATATCGGCAGATACTGCTCAAGAGTGTGGTTAAGACTCTCGACCATTCCATTCGACTGAGCGTGTAAGGCTGTACTCCAAGTCTTTTTCATCAACTGAAATTTTGTCACCTATTGGAAGACCACAGATTCAAAGTTCCTTCCCTGATCAGAATGTAATTCTAGTGACACTCCAAACCTCGAAAAGACATGTTCTATGAGTACCTCAGCCACAGTATGTGCTGCCTAGTTCGGGTGGGGAATGACCTCAGGCCATTTAGTAAAATAAGCTTGATCCACCAGTAGATACCGATTACCCCTCACTGTAACAGACAAAGGACCCAGAATGTCTACTGACATCCTTTAAAATGGGGCACAAACATTGTATTTTTGTATTTCTCGCAGTGCAGACATCGCACAAATGGCACACCTTCTCGACATTCTCCCGACAATGAAGCCAGTAGAATCTCATTCGAACTCTGTCGCGTGTCTGATCACCAATGTTCCCCAATGGCTGCCGCATTATGCAGTTCTATTAAGTCTTCTCTAACCCTGCATTCTAGAAGGACCAACTGTAACCATGTGTGTTTTCCATCATTACTTTCCCAGTTTCTGTAAAGTATACCATCCTTTAGTATACGGGAATTATATTGAGCCCAGTATGCTTTGACTTCTCCACTCAGGCTAGATATCTCTTTCCATTTGGGCAGACGGCCAGCCTCTTTTCATTTTAATAATGACTACAAAGTGGGACCATTTAAGTGATCTTTTCTAATACCCTCATCACTCCAGGTAGGTGACCCATCACAAGATAAAGAACCATGAATTCCTGTTATCTGTATCTTCGTTAATTCACCACTCTTTTCTGCCTGGCGTTCGCAATGACGACAGAATTGCTCACGTGAACTCCTAGAGAGAACATCTACATTGCTGTGAAGGCATCCAGATCTGTGCTGTATTTCAAAGTCATATTATTGAAGATACTGTATCCACTACGCTATTTTACCTTCAGGGTTCTTGAAATTTAGTAGCCAGTGTAATGAAGCATGGCCGGATTTTAGAATAAAATGTCTGCCATAAAGGTAGGGGTGGAAGAGTGAAATTCCCTTCACCATTGCCAGAAGCTGCTTACGTGTAACACAGTAATTACTCTCAGGCTTATGCAATGCATTACTGAATTATTGTAGTGGTCTTTCCTTGGTCTCCTGAACCTGATACAGCACAGCTCCAAGGCCTACATTATTAGCATCAGTGTCCAAAATGAACATGGTCTCACTTTCCGGAAACCCAGGGCAGGTGGACATATCAGAATTTCCGTTAGCTTACTAAAAGCAACTTCATACTCAGTGGACCAATGGAATTTCCATTTTTTATCAGTCAGTTCATGTAGTGGCATGGGGATCGTGGCGAACCCAGTTTCAATTCTATGGTAATAGGAACAATATCCCAGAAAACTTTGCAATTTAGTTTTATCAGTTGAAGTCCAATCTCTTATTGCTTTGTTCTTCTCAGGGCCAGTTTCGATTATATTGCCAACACTACATGTCCAAAAAAATATTTTTTCTTTTGAAACAGGTGACACTTTTTAGGAATCAGTTTCAAGTTGTCTTCTGCGAACACTTACTGGAATACAATCTCTAAGTGTGATAGATGCTATTCAAATGTCCTGCCTATCGAAACAATGTAATCTGGGTAAGACTGACAGATATCTAAAGGCGGGACATTTACATAATGTGTTCGAAGGTAGCAGAGCAAGGTAGCCCAAAAGGAACAACTTTGAACTGCCAAGTTCATTTCCCTTGGACACTAAATGCAGTCTTCTCTTGGTCCGCTGGGGCCAGCTCACACTGCCAGAACCCACATTTCATGTTCAAATTAGAAACCCATTTTGTACCTGCTAGGCTGTTCAATGTGTCATCTATCCTTGGAGGCAGGTAAAAGAGTATTTATTTGTCACATTATTAAGCTAGCGATAATATACACAAAAATTCAGCTAGCCATATTTATTCTTAACAAGTACAATTGGTTGGCGACCATGGACTAACTGATGGTCCTATTTCATCTAAATCCTAAATTTCCTTCAGAATTCCCTCAACCACTTCGTGTGAAGCTAGTGGCCGTCATCTTGGTGGCTATTTTATGGGCCTGGCATCTCCTGTATCTCACGTTAGTCCATCCAAGTTCAATTGGTCCACATGAGAAGGCATCCCTATATCTCTGCAGTAATTCAAAGACAGTCTTCTCCTGATGCCAGTTAAGATTTTCTTTTGATTTTACTAATAGTTCCTCAGTACTTCTTGTAAATGACATTACAAATATTTTACTCTCGAATCTTCTGGATAATTTGGAAATATCAGTGTGACCTGTTTGCAAACAACTATCACGGCCCCCTGCTTAAGAAAAAATGGGGCCCTGAAGTACACATTTATCATTCTAACTGGAAAACTGTCAGAATGAGAAGAGATCGAAGTTCTTGCTACAACGACTTTACCCAGCAGGATGCTAGTTCTCTCTCTGCTGGCTCAATTAGAACCAAATATCTGACAAACTTTCCTTGACATCTGCCTGGAATGAATATTTCACTAGAAGTGGGCAGCACAGTGGATTGGTCACATACTACTGAGAAGCTAATTGGAGAGAACAAATCATGCCGTGCTGACAACACCAAGTCTGTATGGCTAACCCATAGCACACCAAGTCGAGTATCGATACAGCACCCCAGTCTACATAGTACATCAAGCTCCAAAAGACATTCATCCTCTATTTATACTATGTAAACATTGTGCTCTATGCTAAGGTCACCAAGCATCAATATCACTTTCTCTTACCGATAACCGGTGTGGTCTCATCTGTTGCTGTAGTCAAATAGCATCGTTCCATGTTGTCAATTGGCGATCGCAGGGGGGGGGGGGCAGGCTCGAGAATGTCTTGTCTTACTACTGTTATGGTCGCTCCAGTATCGACAATAATATGGCAAGAAACATCATTCTGGCTCCCCTCCTCCAGTATTACATACCAATCCTGATTCACCGACTGTGCATGTAAGAACATTGGGGTCTTCCCAGCAGCAGTCACTGGCCTTTGCCGCCTAAGATAGGTGTTTACAAGTTTTCCGAATGTTCTGTATTCTCACCTGCCTGTCGCTGCCATTTTTTCTCACTGCTTCTTATGCTGCTGCTGTTGTGGGCAGTAGGCTCTCAGGTGCTCCAGCTGTCCACATGACCAAATGCTCAGGCCTTTAATTGGGGCGGCGAAACTCTGTAGCACAGACCCTGTAAGTGACGTCTCTCATAAACATTTACAACTCCTTCAGTGTCTTCCTGATGCCATCATCGTCTTCAGCGTCACTGCCCATACCGATCGTCGGGGTGCGGCCCCTTTTCTTGCTGATTCCACCTCCAGAGCTCGGACCAGGGCGTCCTACATGTGAGGTGCAGGAAGACTTACTGCTTGCCGTACCTCTGTATCGGCGATGGCATCGATGAAGAAGCCGACTGCGATGATGATCCATGCCTCCTCAGATCACTCTTCCAGAGATAGTTGAGACAGCCGCACAATGTCTTGCCGTAGCTCCTGCATTGGCTCCCCTGGTCGCTGGGTGCGGCTTCGCAGCCGTGCATGGTGGGAATATCGCAGGTACCGGTCGCCGAAACATACCTCCAAGACCAACACCAGTGTGGGATACTCCAGTCGATGTTGCTCTGGCAAAGATTGTAGTATGCTCAGTGCGGGGCCTCTCAGTATAGCCACGAAGTAGTAAGCCCGCTGTTCGGTTTCTGGCCATTTAGAGTAGCGACTATTTCAAACTTGTCGTTGTACTCCCGCCATGAAGTCTGGCTATCGTAAAGGGCGGGCTTAATTGAGAACCCCTTCCCCTTTGCTGGCTGTGCGACAACAGTGCCACAGATATTCTTGCTCTCCTCCGAAGTTGCTCTATTGGTTTCAACTTACACTGCTCCTTCACTTTTCTTGGCTGTCGATTGTGGTGGTATTGGAATTCTGCTGCTGATGAAACTCCTGCCATTCCTTCTTCATTGCACTCATTTCATTATCGATGCTGTCTATTCTTCCACAGACACTGTCCACTGCTTCAATTACACTGTCCACTTCTTCATTTACACAGCCAATATTATTGTCTACAGAGTCAACTCTCGTATTCACTTACTATAATTATCTGACTTTTCACAATCTCGTTTACACTATTTGCACTATCTTTCACACTGCTAATTTGGTTATTCACAACTTCCCTCGAGCTATTTGCACTTGCACTCACTTGGCTATTCAGTCGCTCAAACAATACTTGCAGTGCTTCCAGTTCTGCGGACATTTTCCTTGTTAACATTTTATGTTTCAGTTCTGGAAAAACTGTTTTAATTATTTTCACCTACAACTATTACACTTAATTAACTTGTTTATAATTTCTAAGTACTTGCCTATATTCTAAGCTTGTTTACAATTGATTAATTAATAATTTCCTCCATCCCACTTCTGACACCAGTATTACACGAATACCTGAAGGGCGTATCCGAGTTCGTGAGGGATGGAGGTCTTAATAAAAATAAAATAACTAAATTAAAAAATTATATTTATTCACGATGCTACAAACAGTCAAACATCTGTTATTTACCAGTCTTAACATCCTATTAACTCTTATTGTTCTTATTGAGTGCAATATTTAATTACAATCTCCATTTATATTAAAGTCTTTATAACAGTCTTTACTTTTACTAATGTTCCTTAAACTGCTCCAATTATTTCCACATGTTTAGTGAAAAGTGTATTTCCCTCGTCCTGAACTTATTTTCACACACGCATCCAGCCCCACTCTTCACTGCACAGAAGCTCGCCGACGCACTCTCGCAGATCGCTGCAGTCGTCCCTCGCCGCTCCGGAATCGTCCAACTGTCGCTTAAGGTCGCATGAGACGCCAAACTCTCGGCTCTTAATCACTCTCTCTCTTACGAGGCCCGCACACAGTATTTATACTTGAGGTAGGTGCTGTCAAGAAAGTTCTCGGCAATCCAAGTTGTTCTGGGAAAGTTAATGGTATGACTACGACTTGCTTGCGTGATAAATGGAGAAATATGAGCTTCTCAGGGCCAGCGAGGCACGATCTTAAATAAGTTTATCGCCGTGTGCGGCGGCATCCTTTATGATAGGCCGCTCGGTTAGTCTAACGTTGCTAACTTGACCTCCAGCTCTCGTCGCCTTGACACACTAAGGAAACGCCTTGTTGCCAAAATAATGATCGTGTCGGCTCGCTTTCTGTAACAGATACGCAGCCACCGGCCTATAGTTCGGTTGTTGATTCAAAATCATCATTTCTCTTTCTGCTGCCGCTATCATATAACTGCTGTCCTTCACTTTCACTCGCTCGCGCGGGATGCGAAGTAAGGGGCGCGTAACAAAACATTACTTGCGCAAATCATTATAAATATATAAACTTACAGAAACGTATAATGTCTGTCATTTGTTTATTTGCTCGGTGACAACGTGTGCGTTTAGACATTACCTAGGCCTGCATAAGTGTTCCACATACAATATAATTTACTGTTTTAACATATGAGAATAAGAGACAAGTTTGCGCGCCTAGTGTTTCTAAAATACACATTTTACCACGAAACTATAAAACGTGCATCTAATTTACCAATCTACGAAAGGAACACACACTTCAGGCAAGGGCTGTTTAGTACTTTTAAAATGTCACACACGCCAGGAAAACCATTTCACAGTACTCTAAAATGGCTAAAGACTACTTTTTCAAAGCACTGTATCTCAAAATATAAGCATCAGCATACTGACAAAACTATTCAAGAGCCCTTCATTAGACCATGAAACAGTTTTCGCCCCAATAAAATAATAGGGTCACAGTTGAAAGTTCCATAGGTACATGCAGTGCGACGAGAACACTGTACACCAGTTCAGAACCTTGCGCTTAGCGGCGATGGGGCACTTGATGTGCTTGGCAATGTCGCCTTTATCGCTTCCGTGCTTCTCAGCCTCGAATACAGAAAGAAGCTCCGTTTGGGCGGGAGCCGTAAGTGCCTATCAAATTTGCTTTCTCGTCTGTTCACGAGTGCGTCGAGCCAATCATTTAGTTTCCGCTCAAACTACTTGTCAAAAACCGTCTCTATCACATATTTCACAGTCTAATAGAGCGTTATATGACTTATTTATTGCGTCAGAATGAGTGCTATTTGGACAGCGATTATCAGATATGATCTACAGTGGCAATGGAAGTGAAGAAACGTTAAGATGACCGAATGACGAAATTTTACGATGAGGGGAAAGGGAACATTCTGCGAATATCAAATACCAACATCTGCCGCGTGTCCCACACGCAAAAAAAAAAATAACGGGGTTTCTTTGTAGATTTTGAATTTTGTGGCACCCAAAAATCATATATTCAGTAATTTCCTGTGTGCCACTTTTGCATAATTTTCCCTGAAGTCGTTCTGCCTAAAAAGGTTTCCCCAACTTCGCTGTTCTTAAATTTTGTATTGCCTAAACTTGTTTTGCCTATATCATTTGAGAGGGGAGTCTCAAAAATTGCTACTTTTCCACCTGCCCATCCTGACCGCCCCGATATCACTACAAATCGCTAAGTTCCGTCCAGCGCACCAAGAACTACGCAGTTTCTGTGCGGCAATAATTTTCGCAATGCTCTTGCGAAAATCATCGTAATTGCTGTAAATGAGGATTCCTTACGTTGTCTGCATTCCAGCATACATATCTCATTCGATATGAGATAAGTAAATATTTGAATTATTAAGGCCCTTTTGTTCACTATGAACGAAAGGGAACTTTATGTGTCCCGTAGTAGAAGTAGTAATTTTGGACTTGTATTTTCATAAATCTGGATAGGAATTGTAATTCATGAATAGGCAGTTCGAAGTTAAAGTTTTGAAAAAAATACTATCAACCGTAGTAAACTTAAATTGGCAAAGTTAAAATGGAGATGCTACACAACATTTTTACATACTACAAGTTTATGGTAGATATTGATGGCACTAGATGTTTTTAAATTCATTTTGGGTTTTATTTTCAGCCAGGGGGGAATGTCAAAAATTAGGACTGTCTGATTTTTAAAAGTATTCAATGCCTTATTGATAAGCCATAAGAATGATTGTTAAAGTTTTTAAGATTCATGAACTTTTCAAACTTTGCATTAGCAAATAAATGTATCAAGTTTTTGCAAGTATTTTCCCCGAATTTTTAAATAAGTTTTATGGGAATACTCTTATATTTTATGCATTTAGCCCAATGTATATTAAGTAATTATGCTATTAGCCTAACGTATAATCAATATTAAATGGCTGTACGTGTGTAGAATAGAACAGCCAAAGATAATGAAAGTTTTATTGTAAGGTGCCAAAAATTGGCTATGGGGTTTTTTATATAATGTTTCATGTTAACCCAGTTTTGTATAAACTGCATTTGAAGTAGCGAAATACAAGGTGGCTTTCAAACAGACTCATGTTTTTGTGTATTTACAGTAACCAGAAAATTGTTACTTTTGCTCTGCTGTTTTCGAGACCCTGTTCTTATCTTTCGTGTTTTTGCTCATTTGTGTGGCCCTGAAAGCGCTACAGGGATGTAGCAAATTTAACATTAAATTGTAGCACCTCGCTAGGGTTGCCGTATATTGGATTCGTTTCACAGTCGCTTTGCCTAGAAGTAGTTTTGTCTAAAGTCGTTATGCCTAGTTCCATGCTAATGTTTTAGGCAAAACAACGTAAACTGTCCATGTTACCAGTACCTCAGCACCCTCGAAACGGAGGACGAAGTTCTTATTTCGGTATTCACCGCTGCTTGGGGTTTTCAGTACTATGTTGGAGCTAAATGCTAACTGCTCACAGAAAGAAATTTAGTGGCGTCCAGGATCGGGTGAAGTGTGAGGACCTATTTAAGAACATACAAAGAATAGGTATAAAGAAAACGTATTTAGAATAAACCAGAAAGTAATACATAGCAAGCTCCATAAGAAATTAAATCCATCTTCGTTGGCTGAATTTTTTGTTCTTGTATTAAATATGTTGCCATAAACACATACGATGAAGTATGACCCACCTTTTAATTTATATGTTTAAAAATACAAAATTAATTCTTCCCTAAACAACTACCAGAAATAAAAAGTTCGTGGGTTTGTATATTTGTAGAATATTCACGAATATGAAACTATAATGGCAACCTTGTAAAAAAAACTCGTTTTTATTTGGTCATATCTGCCATACGTATGGGTGATATGGCAATGATGGGATGGGAGATATGGCTTATGGCTTCACATTGTTAGAATTCTCAATTGCAATGGTTTTCCAAAGTAAAGTCACTTAAATCTGTAATAATTATGTACTTTAAATTCAAATCTACTCCTTTTGTTTACTTCGTTACCAAAGTAAAATTATTCTAAAAAATCGTCAAACAATCCCAAAATTTGATTTTAATTGGGTATCTTTTATTCTCCTATTTTTTGGGTGAATAAATAAAACTGCTTCCTTCAACACCACCACCCCCCCCCCCCCTTTTTTTTTCCTGCCACCCCAAAACCCACACTCAAACACGAATGTTAGAAACTAAATGTGAACACATCAGCCACATAAGCAGCAAACCTCTAAAGAAATCCAAAATAGAAGAAAATATGCACAAACTATCACATGTTTATTGTAGTTCTTTACATATTTTATGTTAATCTTTCCTTTGCACGTATTTTCTTCTCCGATCTATCACTCATGTTGCAAATTAAACCATGCATGGTACATGTTTCATGTAGTCATCTACTACCGCATGTACATTTAATCCAATCTGCTGTTGATGAAGGGTCCGCATAGTCCTCAAAAAATTCAAAGCACTCGTCTTCATCAAAACTGTCATTTTCTCCACTAGAAGCCAAAACCAAAACATTATTACCAACTTCTTCATCAGAAGATGAATAGTCAATACGTTTTTGTGTAGATTGTTTCGATGGACATTTAAGTGTATTACGCTTCTTAGGTCTATCCAAGTCCTTTGTTAATTTTTTCCCATCCTTTGTGCAATACGTATTTTCGCATCCACTCTCTTCCGCTTCTTGTATTTTATCACATCAGGATGGGCGACTAGTTGCGCGCACATTGTTTTCTTGCTGGTAGCTATTCTGGAGCACGATTTGGTATGGGAGATACGGCATAAATCAATTTGGTTGGTGTCACATCTTGGCTGGAGATGCATGGAGGCGGATAATCTGGAATATTGGTCACAGTTTCCATCGGTTTAAAATCAGAAGACGCGGAGGGATACCACTTTGTCACTTCGACGTAAACGTGAGAATGTTCGCCGCTGTATGTCTTACAGATACAAGGGGAGAACTATTAATATTTAAGGACATGTTGTGTTTCTGTAAGATATATTCCATCTTAATTTTACTCCAGTCGGTGTACATACAATAAATATCACCATATGTCTTTTTATTTAATCTGTGCAGCATTACATTTTATGACGTAAATATTGCATGTGCGTATAATTTGTTTGTTTCAGATAACATTTACGCACATGGGTACTAGATGTTGTTTACATTTTAGTTCTTATGTTACACTGTATAACAAATATAATTACATTTATATGCATTCTACTTTGAATTTAAAGTTGTGTTTAATTAATCAACACATTAATTATACTCATTATAACCCACTAGTTACGTAACTGATGTTAAAATATAACCCTTACGTTTGTCGGGGGGTTACTATATGTAAGCATACTAAAAGAAAATTAGTTATTTAAATTCTAAGCGTCATATCTTTCACAAAATTCTTCGTATCTCCCAAAGGCATGGGAAATATGACGCATCACATAGCTGTCGTTCAAAATGGCGGAACATCCACGAGACGGCGTGACCACAAGATTTGCGCAATACTCTTCGCAACTCCACACCACAACTTACCACGAGTTTAAGAGAAAGTGGGTAGAAAACTATTTAACTACAACACGAAGAAACTTTCAGTACTTACCAATCGTGCATTTATGAAGAAAGTGCTGTAGTTTTTTTTTTTTTTTTTTTTTTTTTTACAAACTGGAAGTGCTGGAAAACGTTAACGTACTTTCCCGCAGACTGAAGGAGACTCCTGCGCACGATGACTGCACATCAGATATTTTCCTTCCACGGAATTCTGGGTACTGTGTCGTACCGCCCACCGCGTCATATTTCCCGGATTTACTTCATTTTCCCCCTATATAACCTATGTATCTGGTTAACATTTCCTCAGTGCCATAATTAAATATCTCTGACTTAAGGCAAAATTCGTTTCAATTCATGTTATTTAAAGTGCTTTAATATGTGCCAAAATTAATTCTATCAAAAAAATGAGAATTTCATACCCAATATTGTTGTGTATTATGCGCAAAGTCAACTGATTGATACATACGTTTGCAAGAAATTACAATAAATAGATATATGTGTAGCTAAATCAGACATCTCGATTTTAATGTAACTGTACATACAATGTAATGACACAAGTAAAAACCGGCTGCGGTTTAAAAATCGCTTGAATACGGAAAAAAAAAAAAAAAGAATCGCTATTTTTTTGTGTTTTGAAATATGGTACGAAAGTATCCCAGGCATTGAAGATGCTTCCTAGTTCGTGCTATATTCAGTGCTAGGTAACACCTAAACACCGTGGGAGGGTGGATGAAGCGTCCACATTCGCTCATCAGTCCATGGGCATCTGGAAGTTTCCAGCAAGTACCACACCCTCCAGGGGAAGGTATGAAGGACCTCTAGAACCACGCCAGGTTACGTTTCCGCTGATAATCCGGGCATCATTGTTCAACAAACACTCGGCTTCTCATCACGCTGTATTATTTATCCCTCCCCCTCCTGAGACTCCCAAGACTAGCAGATCTTCCCTTCGCCCTTCCATCCCAGGGCAGCACAAAGCACACACGCTCTTGCGCACAGCTGTGTATGAATAATGCAGATGAGCTGCTTACTAAACTGGCAGGCTACCACCTTCTAAACCCCACCCCCTTCCCCATCCTCTAAAACCCCGCGACGCCTCATAACACAGACTCGTTTCATGTGAGAAGAGCCTTGGGGCAGGGTAAGGCAAGGAGGAGGGATGGGAAAGATGGGTAGGACCGAGTTTGTAAACTATTCACCGTGAGAGCTCGGCGCGTAATCTCCGCGGCGCTTACGCGGAATGAAATTTCCCCGCGGTATTGCGAATTAATGAACTGTTTTCATTGCCACGTCAATAAACCGGCTTGTCGGGAATCGTGGGCCTTGGAACTTCCGCGAGTATGCCTGGCGCCTCGGTATGTCTTGTCCGCGTTGCTAACCGACTCGCGTACTATCACAAATACGGATTCTTCGTGGTAAAATAGCCCCCTTTGAAAACAATAACTTATAATTCGCCCGTAACTGCACATGCTCCAACGTCAAGATCTAATATGAGATACAGTTGGCATATGAGCTGCACAAGGACAAATAACCGTCATAAGAACTAACGTGAATAACAGTTCAGAATTGAAAATTGTTTTTACAAGTAAGTGCTTTGAAAGTATTTTACACTTCCTAAGATATAGTTTCTGTGTAACCTGAATGAACTCAAATACTGAAAACATTCTATCCATACATAAGTTTCAGTCTGTTGGAAAACTAAACGTAAAACAAAAAAGTTTTCATAACTGTTGTTCATGTTATTTTGATAGTTTTACTGCCAAGGCCGAGTATAGTTTGTTGCATACAGAATGTTTCGGAAATTAAACGCCCAAATTGTGGGAGGTAACTCCTTATGAAACATGAAGTCCAAAATATACAGGACACCTTATACATAAACGGAATATTGAAGGCGATACGAGCCTAATAAGGAACCGGGGTTTTGAAAACGTATTTTTGCCGAATGCCTTGTACAACGCCTACAAAGTCTGCAGACAAAAGGTAACTTTTGCTCCCCACGTCGCAGAGACACATGCGTAATACTGGCCTACGTTGGTCTGTACGTACTGTTGGGCTTGGGGATGTGTGTGTGTGTGTGTGTGTGTGTGTGTGTGTGCATCGCAGGTAAAGGGCACTATGGTACAAATGTTCAAATTTTTCAGGAATGCATTTTACCTTGATACCACGATGCCATCACGTTGTGCTCTCTCTTCGCTTATTATTCCAATAGTATATAGTGTATTGCAATCCGGAAATCGCACCAAAATAAAATTAGAGACTGTCAAAACCTTTATTTTGTAAAATATACGTAGTGAACTTCACCTCCGATGCACAGATGCGTTTTTATGCATTGAAATTAGCAAATGATAGGTATTTCAGAGATGTGTTTTCCGGAATAGACAGTAGCAAAGTTTGAAATCAAGTAGTATATTGTTCCCAGGATAAATGGAAAGGTTCGATATTATTGAACAAATTTTCACACATAACACTTTATGTTCTAGTAATCACTCAAGGAACGTGGCATTTCTTTGCAAATCATTCGCGATAATTATAAAATTAAGTCATTTGAAAATACCTCATTAAAAAGTTGTGGCCCGTAAGAACTACTGTATTTTTCTTCAATTCTGCAACACGGATCATCTCCCGACGTTTAAGCCTGGAGTTCAGGATAATGCTGCATTATGTGCACCTGATGCAACCCAGTCATTTGGCCGTCGCGTCACGTAAGCATGATAACATGGATAAACAAATTGCTCCGCCCGCTGGTACAAAAACAAACCCTCGTGCTGTGTGATTATACAATGCGAATCCCCCAAAAAAAATGAATTAATAAAATGTTACTGTTCTGAAAGAGAACCCTCTGTGATCACGGCAAGGAAATTTTTTTATATATTTGTTTTGTTTAAAATAAGTGCCTGTAACTCGCAAAACACATTAAAAAAAATTTTATTTGGTAATAAGGCGTACAAATTCCACATAATTCGTAAATAAAAGAATATTAAAAGTAATTCTGCGTATCTTTATTGCAGAGCCAGTTATGTTGTTGAGATATCCCTTGAGCAGATAGAAATTGTAATGGACATCTAAATGTAATGAAGGGCCACAGCAAATTAAATATACACATCAATATAAAACATGGAATATTTAGTGTACAACAAGAGAAAGAAATTAAATTATGTAGATCTACTCTAAATTGACCAGGAGGAGAAAGAGAAATTGAAATGGCAGTGGTGATAACTCTACAAAAAAAAAAACGGAGAAATACTATGCACACCGAAAACAAGAAATGCAAAATCTCTGACTCACTAAACAGCTGAGAGGAGACAACGTGTTGACTAGAAACAGTGTTTCCAGCGTAAAAAAAAAATGGAAGCACAGGTGGTAAAATAAACACGGTTAGTTTAGAATCGCACACGATGTTTCTACACTGAATACT